>CM062853.1:0-47169 GCA_031772225.1 Eubasilissa splendida
TCACCACACAATCTCATTCAATCTTTAAAATAATTCTTATAATTTCATCCATCCGTAGAACAGAAATGGTAGGCGACGTTTTTCAGGACAAGTCCTAACCACAGTGCGAAATCAATTTCCAAGTACAATACCAGTAGTTAGAAGGGATGCCATCATTTGTTCGTTATATTTTTCTTTTCCCAGCCAATATCTAAAGGTAATTTTTCTATGTGAGCGCTGAGTATTATACATATCTGAATATGGAATTATATCTTTCTTCTTAACTACCGTTTTAAATGGAAAGCAAAATGTAATTATTCTCACGCAGATCTCGATCATTTTACTATGAAAATGTATTCAAATTCAATCCTTACATTATAAGAAGAGAAGTACACAACCCACCAACACACAACAGATAGATTTAGTGTCGCGTGATACTGTCCAGTCTCATGAAGCGAGATAATGTTTGATTTCATTTTAAGTTGTTTTTCTATTTCCAACACTACGATTAGTTTTTTTAATGTAGGTACACTATGGTAATAAAAAAACGTCTGCGGATACGGTCTGCGGGTCGGAGATGCAATAATGATTTTGTAGGTTAAAAGGTTTTAGCACGGGCGAGTTTATTATTCATTATTTCATATTTAACAATTGTCTACTGAGCAGTTACCGGGCAGGCTTATAACGCAAGTTACAAAGTAGTAATAACATGCAAATAAATATTTAAATTTTCTAAATTTCGAAAGCCGTTCAGTGCTGGCTACCCGTGCATCTTGAGACTTCGATTAAGAGGTAGACATTTTTACGAAGATGCACAAGACTGAGGATTAATCCGAGTCTCTGGACTGAGTTAAAGAAATCATGAAACATGTTAATTAAATATATGGCAAACCGACAGATTTTTACATTAAACTCATTCTTCAAACATAATCTACAAAGACGTGGACGTGGATTAGCCCCAAAGGCAAAACGATAAATAGAATTGCCTGTAATATGCCATCGTCTAGTGTAGAAGATAAAACACTTCAATATTTGAAATGACTGCAGCAAAGGTCACACAAAGTCACACTTTCTAAAAACTTTATACTACTAGCAGCAATAATAAACATCAAAACAAACGCTAATAACAGCGATGGAAGAAACCTCAATCATAGTTGTAAAAAGTCAGGACACAACAGTGTGGCCCTATCCTCTCTGCCTACCCCCGCGGTGAAATGGCATGATGGTAAGTAACTAAGTATCTTCTATGAAAAAGACATAAAAAAGGTAGCTAAGATTTTAAATTTGAAAAAATGGCTACGGAAGAAATCACGTCATAAACAATAATGTATTGACGTTATTTTTTGGAGCTACGAATAGGGTCGACCGAGGCGAATCGGATCACTTTTGGTCGAGGGTGAAAAAATGATAAGTCATTCATTTATAGACTTAGTTTTTATTTTATATTCGTAAGCAGCAAACATTTCTTCATAATAATAACTATTTAAAATTAAAACAAACACAAATTTTATTCTTCTAGGAACAAAAAACACAAATGTGTGAAATATCCGATTCGCCCCGATTTGTCGGACGAAACGGATCACGCAAAAACATTTGATAACATTTTAATTTATAGCAAATCTTTGGAATCAAACTTACATTTTTTTAATACTGAGATCAATCGATATTATTTAGGACACGAGTGACAGTCGAGCCCTTTTTGTAGTCTTCGCAGGCGATGGAACAAGTTATTTTGGCGTTGGGGTCGACATATTCCTGTATTCAAGTCTTTTGCAGCGTTTTCCACTATTGTTGAATGTACTTCCAAATACCTTGATATTGTCGCTTGCTCTGCTGTAGTAAGTTTTTAACGACACATGAAGCGGCTTGAAGATAAGTAACTCTCCTTTAAAGACTTGTGTACGGCATATTATAAACTTGCGATTCGACGTGTATTTGTTGGACATTAGACATTTCTCATATTTTGTGAACACTTTTAACCTTCATTGTTCTTTTTGTTGTACGTACGTATCGTGTGTAAATAAATAATTGTCATATTTGGTGTTAAAATGATAATAAAATTAAGAAAATAAGTGATCCGATTTACCTCAAAGTACATGATCCGAATCGCTCCATATCTACGAATTTCAAAATATATACATTACTTACACAAATACTTTATGAAGTTATTGTAAAAAAACATTAAATCCCATATTCAGGCATCACATACATCGCTATTGACAGAAAAAATATTTTTTTTATAACAAGCGTTTCATTTTATAAGCGAGATTACACGTAACGTATCTTAGATTCATGCCACAATTGTAGCACCTCACGAGGGTCGCCTACGCTAAACTATCATTTGAAACAATCGAATGTTTAGAGCATAGGGCACGGGGAGAGTGACGAAGTAATGTGAACAAGCGACAAGTTCTTTTCTTTCGCGATGTTTTAAATATGGACCTGTTTCCTTATTTTGATCCGATTCGCCTCGGTCTACCCTAACTCACATTCGCTAAGATAAATATAATTAGTATAACGAAATTTAATTGGGAATATTAATATTCTAGTTAGGGCGTTAAAATGTTACACAATCATAACCAGCTAGATAATATCTTCATTATCGCGCAGCGCAGTTCACTTGGCTTCCAGCCACAGGTGAAATCAGAAGGTCCAGTATTGTGCGGTAAGTAATGAACAAAAATTTGCTTATCGTGTTCGATTCTTATTCCAAAATGTGGTAGCAATTATATTTCATTGGTATTTCAGATCTCCTTCGAGTCTAAATCTAATTTTATTCTCCAGGGATAAAAGTAGCTTCTAAATATGAATTAAATATATTAATTAGAAAAATATACATATAAAATCAATTTTTTCGAAAAATATTGTTGTTGCGCCACCGGGATTCAAACCTGGATCTCTTTCCAAACTGGGGAAGGTGCATTATCTAACTATGCTAAAGCGACGATATTTTTAGCGACAAATTTTCGAACCTATATGTTACCATTTTTGATATTAATACAAATTGATTTTATATGTATATATTTCTAATTAATATATTTAATTATTATTTAAAATATCACAGACCGTCTGTTCTGAATAATTACAACTTCACAATAAGCATCTTCTAGTCGAAGAGTCGAGTGGAACTTGAGAAGATTCCAAATTGTGAATCATCCTTTTCGAATGCCGTTTTGTTTATTTACAAGCGCTTCCGTTTGTAGGTAGGGCGTTTGTTGTGTTAATTGATGGGCTCTGTTGCATGTATCAGAGTATGGATTAGGAGTCCAAGCCTTTGACAACTACATATCATGTGGTGAAATGATCCTCAAGAGAGCAGCACGTACGTGGGGTTAGGAGGATGGTCGGATACGAAAAACATATTGAAAATCATTCAAAAAATTATTTCAAATTTGTTCACGTTTACGTTGGTTGACCAAGAGCAAACATCAATTTAGACAAACGGTGAATAGATAACGTGTTCCTGCATCTAGATAACGTGTTCCTGCATCTAGATAACGTGTTTCTGCATCTAGATAGATGATAGATTTTCATTTATTCATCATATCACTTATACCATGACCTACAAAGTTGATGAAATACAAAGACAATTTATATATTGACTAAATTAGGAACAGGATTAATATTTTACTAACCTGAATAAGTTTCTGGGGTTATACGACACAACATAACGTTAGAATGAAAATATGTATATACATACGAAAACATGGATGGCCGCTGGGATTAACCGTTGATATTTGGTGCCAAAGGCAACACATCAAAGCCTAATTTAAACTATCTTTTCTCCACAGAGGTAGGGTTCTCCATACCACTCTTCGTTCACTTTCTTTTATCTGATCACCTCAGATCTTTGTTCCAGACACCTCTGATTGGTTCTGTATTTAATTGCTCAAAAATAATTCTAAATAATAATTATTTATTTACGATTAATAGATTTTGTGAATTTTTGTTTGTTTGATTCAGAGTTGACCGTGCTGTTTTTTTTAAAAATAATTCAGTGTTAAAGTGTTGTTCAGTGTTGATGGTGCTATTTAATGTTTCAAATATTAATGTGGAATGAATACAAAAGGAATTAAAAACAAGTTCCACATAAAAAAGTGAACTCCTTCGAATTGCTTTCGATAAATCCGAACACAAAGACAGAGTCGTGCTCGGGAGAGGATTAACAGAAATGAACAATTTCAAAGTAAGAAATTAAGATAAGGTACAAAAAATGAATTTCTTCCGAAGCTATTTTTCTTTACAAACGTCTGCCGTTACAAAAGGAAAAGTAATAAATAAGTAAGGGATTAACTAAACCATTCCTTTCACCGGTTCTTACGAGTTCAATTTCATAAAAGGGTTGGGTTGGGATAATTAAACTTTTCCGATTGCGAGAGGAAGCGATCGCTATTAACTTTCCTTTTTACTAAGCAGCCTCCATTTGTGTAGGGTACGAGGAGACTTTCGTTGTTGATAAAATGGATTATTCGGGAGTATTTATGGAGGTGTTTCTTTCAACATTTATAAGGGCTGTTAATAAACGACACATTTTAAAAATTGGTTTTACAAGAAAGTAATGAAATAAGATGAAATGCCGGATTATGGGTTAGTGTATTTTTTCGATTATTAGCTGGGAACAATAATTATTCTGTACGAATTTCTTTACCTTATTATCGTATACCAAACTACCTAACTTACTATCACGCTGTTTCTTCACAAGTACAGGCAGAGATGGTAGAATGCCACACTTCTATCCTGATCCACACCACTCTTGAATGCTCTTCGGTTGTTATTGCTTTTAACAGTTTTAACCGTTCTCCAATATTAGCTTTATCTGATCATTTGCGAACGCCTTCTGCTCGTGTTACCTTCAGCGGACGCCCTCTGCTCTTGTTACCTTCAGCGGACGCCCTCTGCTCTTGTTACCTTCAGCGGACGCCCTCTGCTCTTGTTACCTTCAGCGGACGCCCTCTGCTCTTGTTACCTTCAGCGGACGCCCTCTGCTCTTGTTACCTTCAGTGGACACCCTCTATTCCTGTTACCTTCAGCATTCACTTCATATATTTTTCATGCATTCTCTTCTCGATTAAACAATCTTAGCGACCCTTTTTTAATTATATCGACATTCATTCTTCATTCAAACAGTACACCTGAAAACAAATCAAAGTATACAAATTATTTGAAAACGAAAATCTCTAATATAATTATTAATTACCTAACACTTCATATCCGAAGGCCGTATACATAGATTTGTTCCGCTTCTGAGACATCGAGTTGCTGAGTTCAGCACCAACTCTCTGGTGCAAGCGGCGCTCTCATGGAAAGCTGGTTCCCTGACCAGAGAATTGCAATGCCTACAGAATAGCTACATATACAATGGCCGTGACTGAAGTAGTTATATATGTAATATTTATATTTTGTGTGTATATATGTGTGAAATTTTTACTTTTTATTAACTTTTTAAAATTATTTTTTTATTTCCTTGATTTTCTTTTTCATAGCATTATATTTATTTCATAACCTTAATCTATAACATAATATGTATTATCTCTATGGCGAATCGGGTTAAAAAAAAACCTGATCAAGCTGGAATAAATAAATTATTATTATTATTATAACTGAATCCTGAGTATTTCATTTCAAAACCAATGAAAACACATTTCGAGCTGGAACGTTGTGGAACTCCGTGAACTCGCATAGGATAGTTATTAAGAGACTTTTTCCAACTTTCTAGATGTTTCATGATATGCCTACGCCTACTCATTTAGGTGCCGAAAGAAGGAAACAAGGGAATTTGTGTTAGCAAAGTTCTTTCTCACTTTCTCATTTTATCGCGTGCTTTATTCGAGCATCATGACTGCGATTCCTAACCAGCCCTAGAGAAAGCTACGCCCTTTCCTTTAGAGAACCCATTTGAAGCCGCAGCTTGTGTGTTAGCATTCAATGTGCAGTTTTTGTTCTATTCATTCTCTCGAGGGAATGATAATAGTAAGGATAGAACAACTTCAGAATGGTTGGAATGACATAGCGAGTTTACGTATAGTGATAGACTTTTCGTTTAAAACAAAGTCCCGGCAACGTGGAAAAGTTTACAGGAACCGCATATCTAAACTGTGACTCCTGCATCGTTCCACCCCCTCGAGTGCTTCCAGCAACCCCCTTCCCACCCTTTCAGAGGGATGCGACGCAAACTTAAACACAAATATTATCAGCAACATTTGAATATGTCCAAGAACACACGATATTATCAACAAACCCTTAAACTTCAGACACTTTGTTTCTTGTGCAGTTTTAGATCATCCATGTTATTTAAGGACAATACCTAAATGATATTTTTCATTTAAATATTTCTAAATATCTAGATTGTAACTATGTTTTTGAGTTTGATTGTTAAAATTTAATTGATCCACTTAAAAAAAAACTAAATTAGATAATAATAATAATGACTTCAAACTACCACGAAGAGGAAGCGGTTGTATTGAAACCCCAATTATTAATTCAAAGTTACTAGTAGACTACGTTTATTAATAATATATATTTTTTTTAAATTCTGTAAAAGTTTTTATTCATATTAAATGAATATGCCCTAAAAAAATTTAACCATTTGTTTTAAGTTGAATATTATCAAAAACAATACAATACAGGAAGTGGTTTTGATCAGATAATTAGATATTTAAATATAATACAAGTCGTAGTATAAATTTTATAATGCTAATATTTTGTAATAATTCCTATATAATTCCTAATTATAGCGCTTTTAAATGCGATAGCAAATTGTATCCGGGATTTTGTTTAAATCCAATTTGGATTGTGAGAAAGCTTCGCCTTGATTGGGGATTTTCGGGAAATGCGGCGGGGGGTGGTCCGTCACTCTGCCCTGACAACTCCTTCGTCGGGGGAATCCATTCATCAAGGGGAGGTTTCGCTTTCAATTTAAAATTTGTCCGTTAATTTTCAGTAGGTGAGCCGGATGGACCGTACTTGTTACAGTAGGTGAACTATAAGAACTGTAATCCATCTAGTTATAGAATCTCTCGGCGTTCATTTTTGAAGATCACTTCAACGATTTTAATGTTTCTTTAATTTAGATCGGACATATTGAGACTGAAAGTTTCTATTAGAACAACATCTAGATATAGAAACTCGTTATGAAAGAAATAATATTAAATGTATTTTGCATAATGCATAGCCAAGTATATTTTATAATTCTGAACGTTGGTAATTTATTTAAAAAAGATGCAAGATTGAGTGCAATTCCACAAAAATAACTCTTTGGTTGCAGCATACTTAGGTTTCTGAATGTTCACTATTATTATTTGACTGTATTGGAACTTTCTTGGATTCTAACGGCCTTTATGGTCTAAGAGAGCATAGGATTTGTTGTTTATTATTCACACCATTTCTTACATGGTTTTTAGTTTTCTTTAACATTTTTCTGTATTCATTTTATTTATAATTAATTTAAACAAGTTAAATTGGAATATTACAATGCACCTGTATCATCTGCGCGAATTACGAATATGATTTATTTTTATGGTGAACTAGTTTAATTTCTTTTAAAATTAGCAATATTAACTTTGTGTTAGGAGAACACATTCTTATTGTGAAGTTAAAGAACATAGGTCTGTTATATTTTAAATATCAATTATATATATTATTTAGAAAGATATACATATAAAATCAATTTTATCGAAAAATATTGTAGTTGCGCCACCTACATGTGTTCTTCTAATAATAAAGTTGTATCAATGTGTCCAAAATTTAATAAAAATGAATTGATAATTCTGGCGTCCGCTATCAGTTTACTCAAAGGTATTTGAGATTCTGTAAAAATAAGGTAGATGGCTCTTTTAAATAATAGAACGATTAAATGTATTAATATCAAAAAGGTAACATATAGGTTCGAAAATTATCGCTAAAAATATTGTCGCTGTAGCATAGTTGGATAATGCACCTTCCCCGGTTAGGAAAGAGATCCAGGTTCGAATCCCGGTGGCGCAACAACAATATTTTTAGATAAAATTGATTTTATATGTATATCTTTCTAATTAATATATTTAATTAATATTTATTAACTTTGTGGTTAAAATTCATATATTTATTTATTATCTTTGTTTTATTAACCACTTAATTGAGTTTAAATAGATCTACCGGTTTCGAAAAATACCATTTTCTTCTTCAGGATGTCATAACTAACTATTATTATGACGCATCTTATCGTAGTTAGTTAGTTATGACATCCTGAAGACGAAAATGGTATTTTTCGAAACCGTTAGATGTATTTAAACTCAATTAAGGGGTTATTAAAACAAAGATAATAAATAAAAATATTGTTTTATTTCGTTTTTTACATTTAATCTATGAAAATATCGAGTAATCGTTACATTATTTTGATTGACGCGCAACTCATAATTTAAAAATATTAATGTTTTTACGCACAGTATAAAACCACGGTTACCCCCGCTCTAAGATTGTCTTCGCTTAACTTCAAATCATTTAGCGAGACATCTAAGCATAAACCACGGTCGGTCGGTGACGTCACAGCGGAAGGACACTTTCGACAAAGACCTATTTAATGTTAAGCGGTCGCGGCGATACCTACATAGTCACAGTGTACAGGTATACATAGTACTACACTTGGCTACTTGCATACATCGATATTATCGACTAACCAATTCGCACTATTTTATTATAAGTCACACATGTATTGCGGATGTAAACGAATAATTTCACTGAGTTTATCATTTACGCAGATGGGTTTTTTTGCCTGGCTTCGGGTTTAGTGCCTTCGTCAGTCAAGTCAGGAGAGATCGGCTAAACTGTCGCTCGCGTGTCACGGAGTTTCGAGTTGTCGGTGCTGAGACCCGAACCCCGCCACGTTGACACGAAGCTCCGGCAGAAGTCGCGCGCTCGAGGCTAATCCCCGATTAATTTTATCTGTTATTGTATTAAAAACTAGGAAGAGAAATGGCGCCTGAGAATGTATTAATTTTATTTGACAACAAAATTCCCAAACGACATATCATTTTACGAAAGTTCTAACTTATGAATAAGTTATTTAGATTCGAGCGCCATAAATTAGTGTTCACGTTCACCTGTTGGCGGCCCGCGGGGGCGGTATCGGGGTTACTTCGCACACTAAAACTTTAATCGTAATTGGATAAATAACGTATTTCAGAAATTTTCCTCTTCTCGCTCCGAAAGTTACCGGCCTCGCCTATATTAGACTGATAATGGCTGCCCGAATATGATAATTAAATAATTCCCTCTGAAATAGAGCGAACCCAATGTACCGAATAGCACACCCGAGTGTATATCTCGAAGAAATTGGGTAGTAAATATATGTAATAATAATTATCCAAAACGACTCAAAATGATAACACTTCCTAAATCCCGGAATAGCGCGTGACGTACTTTGATAACTTGGTAAACTAACAAAATAACTGATTTATTTCGTGATCTCGACTAATGATAACAATATTGGGGAGTTGTAAACAATCATTTTTATTTTATTAATATACGTTCCACTTCTCTACACAAACGTACGCTTTCGAGAGAAGTGTAGCATGGAAAAAATGTTGTGTTGTATTATTGTACTTTGATCAAAAATATTAATTAATAATAATATTGGATAGTTGTAATTACAGAATTGTTTTAAACGAGTTAATAACACTGTCGAGTATAAAATGTTAAATTTGATTTTGGTACAAAACGTGTTAAAATAAGTAAGTTTGTAACTTGCGTACCTACCTCATAGATTCCCAAAATTATTAATATCAAAATATCGTAACATGTGTTATAACATTCTCGCATTTCATGTGATGCATGGCACACATTCTCATGCATCACATTCTGATTGCAACGAACAGGAGCAATGCGCAAGTCTTGCCGCCGATACGCGTTAAGAGGGCGTCCCTCGGGCGACGCCACTCGAACTTTCTCACGAATGGTGTTTTACCGTGCAAGCTTGGTACACCACATATTTTAGTAATTACTACTTATAACATAACGCCCAGGAGAATAAATCTTATCAATCTTAAAAATGCAAGTTAATGTTAAATTGAGTTAATCGGCCGGCGATGAACTGGCTGGCGAAGAAACTTCCTAGACCCTTAATTAATGGCTCCGTTTTAATTTTTATTGAAATTGGAACAATAGTTACAGAAATATACAAAAAATCGTATGTATTTGACGAATAAAATGATAAACTTATGAAATTAAATACGTAACAGACGTTTCATGGTTTTTAATAAATAAATCATCGGCGATCAATTGTAAAATCGGTGAACATTCGACGAATTGCGGGTCGGTGAATTTTCCGTTTTACAAATTTACCGGTCAGTAAATTATTATCGGTGAACTTTCCGTCGGTGAATTGCAGTCGGTAAACTTTCCTAGAACCCGATACAGTACATAATATATTTTTAATTTACTTTTTATCACACATTCATTTGAAACAAAATAAAATATTACAAATATTATTATTTAAAATCGTATTGGAAGAATATTTTAATGATTTGTAAAATCTTTGAAGGTTGTGTTTTCCGAATGTGTTTTTTGCACATACAACGAACACTCTTTTGCCCGCACGGATTCAATTGATTGTTTGTATTTTCGGTGAGAGAAGCGAGAAGCGAGAAGCTCTAAACATGAGTTACTTCTGCCTGTCTGCTTGAGTCGTACATATTATTTACTGTCAGTGAAAGATTTACAAATAGGGTTGTGTGCATTGTGTCTGAGAATATTTTCAATTTATTTATATTGAACTTATGCCCTTACTGGATTTACAATATTAATTATAAAAAACATGTGCAGCTACTCAATATATAAAAAGTAGCATGAATTTATATAAAAAGAGAAATTGATAGAATGTATGCAAATAGATTTAAAAAAAAAAAAATTAAGCAAAAAAAAAAAAGTTATAATAGAGCAACGTTTTAATAAAAAAATAAATGTAAATGTTATATTTAATATATTGCACAGAAAGCGAATTATATTTCTAAAGTATCTACACATACTTTAACAACGCTGAGAAAATGGAACAAAATAAAATAAATAATATATGTAATGTTAAGTCGTTCCATAAAAATTATATTGTATTGTTTTATTCAAAGAGAAGCTAATGACGAATAAATCTATTTCAGTTCGAAATTTAGACAATCCTACATTATTTACTCCAGACAACAATCAAGGATAAGGAAAACAATGGTGCTATCGTCTATAATAGACAATCGATAAAAAGAATGAAATGTCAAGAACGTCATGAAATGATCTAAAATATTTGAAAATAATACATATGTTCTTTAATCGAAGATAAAAATAAACTCGATATTTGATAAAATATCCTCAATTTAGTTACGGCTTTCAATCAGATAGTACGTTCCAAGGTCAACAGCTGATGACAGAATTAGTAGTTAGTAATGTCTCTGGCAGTAGAAGAGTTGTCTTGAAGTCCAGTATTATTGTGCCTGTTATGTTCAAGATAGAATTGTACCTATTGCAGAAGGTCTTATGACAACATTTCGGCGGCTGTTCAAAAATATAATAAATTATGAATAAAATATTACTACCTAATAGTTAACGGATGAATGTGTAGATGCCGGTTGGTAGGATTTTACAGGTTATCTTGCTTTAATCGATCTGGCGTGATCAATGTGCGAGTAGTGGATGCCCCCAATATTACATCTACCACTCTTGTGCTCGTTTAAAAGTCACGGAATGTATTGTGTATATGTGAGTGTGCCAGGCTGAAGGTTACGAGAATGAAGCTACTGACTGTCGGTACACAGTTTATTGTAGTCACAAAGTTTACTAAAGCAGAAGTTAGCCCGTTCAATGTAGTTACTACGTTAATTGTTACCGGAGGCGATTTCTGGAGCCGCTGTCGGGAAGGCAGCGGTAGTAAGAGTGGCGCTCGTGAGACGCCCTTTCTTACGTATTAGTATTGCTGCATGTCATCGGAGTGTGTTTAGGGCTGATGGGAGCTTCGTTTCGCACACTGGTACTTATCATTGGTGTGTATAGCCTCGCCGGGTATAAATCATGAGAGTGGAGGCGATAGACTTCCACAAATAACTTTAGAGTCCCCGGTTTGTTCATATAAAATACTTATTAATCATTTATTTTATTGTTATTAATATAAAAGTTGTATTATTGTTTTAATGAAAATGTTAACAATTGATTATAATCGAAGAATATTTCATTTAATCGAATACATAAAAACTTTTCAACAGTTTCAAATATTATATTTAAATTCTTGGTACACAAAATGCAACACTCGAATGTTCAATTGACTAGATCCAAAAGCGCACTCGCCTCGCGTGACCGTACTTCGATAAGTCCTCAAGTTATTGGTTTATTTATATTTGTCAATGATAATACCATACAGTTATCGAAACATGCGTAGCATTTATATGAATAATGAAAAACTTTCATTATTCATATGAAAGTCCTAAATATACACAGAAAAGCAGTGTACGGTGATTAATTACCATTAGAGTATTATCATAACGAAGGTTGTTTTGAGATTTAACTATCTATTAAACTACAGGATGAGCTGCAAACAAATGTAACAAAATGAATTTGCGTTGTAAGCAAGGAAGCTGACGTCTGCGTTCAGTAATCAGTGACGAATCGAGAGATATCTTATTTAGACATTTTAGTTGCAGCCTTCACTACACGGGCGGCAATATTATCAATATTATAACTATTAGAAATAATGACAGCAAATTAATATTTATATAACATTTTTTTCGTCAACGTAAATACAATAGCAAACTAATTTACTTTGTTTAATTTACTTCGTTTGACGCGATAACAGCGATACGAATAGACGGGTGCATAGATATAAGGAAATTATATAATATGTAGGATTAAATTATGAGATGGATTAAACACCATTGGAAAGGCTGCCTGTGATCAGGTATCAGTTTTATTCTGCTCTGATAATCTCTATTAAGTGCTCTAAAATCAAATTATAAATATATATTTAAAATATAAATTCAGTTTATTACTAGTGGCTACTGTGCATTCCAAGACTGCTAAGATAGCTCGATAAATGTACATCGGTCACTAGCTGTACTCTGACGTCCGGATCTCGGATCCTCGCCGTTTAGAGTAGTGTGGGGGAATAGTATACATTAGCTTACTGACAAGTCCTATTGCACTTAGAAAACTTGCAAAATTGAATGGGACAGAGAGAGCTGTAGAGGAAACGTTTCAAGAAAGCAGTAGAGTAGCAAAAAGGGAGATCTATATTCAGCAATGGACACAGATTACAGAAGAAGAATATTCAATGATTTTAAATGCTTAATAATAAATAATACTTTTGTAGCTTAAAAATCAGAATTACTGCCGAATGCCAATTTTCTTACAGTTCCATATTAAATGACAAAAGATTTTCATAAAACTAAATAAATACAGAAAATTTTGTTACTTTAGCGATCCTTCAGCAATACACATTATCGTTAATAATGTTTTTAATATTAAAATATGATGTACTTGTAAAAACACGCACAAATTTGATTAGTAGTAGTCCCGCAGTAATAAAGGGAAAATGGAAAATTAAGGAAAATTTCTAATTATGATATTTCTGAAGTCATTGGTATTTCTAATTGAAAAGTGTATAAAGGTAATGTACGCGTGTAAGGTCACATTTTTACCTCATTCGTATTTCAAAGGAAACTGACACTTCACTCCAATGTAATGTACCTATAATTTTTATTTCGAATTTACCTATAATAAAGAAAACGGTAAAAAGCTGGGGTTTCATTTACAATTAATATTTGAAGCATTAACGTCGCGGTAAGATGTTTTAATGACTGACATTTAAAAAGCTATGTAAAAATCATACATTGAGATATATCACAGTCAATGAAATTCTTTAATACTATTGTAGAGATTTCACTGTAAAGACGATAAAAGATATTTCAATTAACGAAATAGTAAATTCTTAATATAACATACCTAAAGTAGGTATGGTATATAATTGGTGAAAACCTCTCAAACATTACAATTGGATTAAAACTAAATGACACAGTTGCTGAATACCTCTCAGCCCAGTGAAATACGATCACAACTAGATTAGTCTGCCAACGAAATCGTGATCGAATGTTCAAATTGAGTAATTACCTCGTGATTGAGAGCAAACCGATTCAAAATCAAATTATATCGATCTAATTTTTAAACGTCTAATGAAACAATATGCTAATGGCGGGGTGTTTGTTCACCGTTCTCCGTGAAGCGGAGCGAGCAACGGGGTTGATGGGATACAACGCTAACGGGGTAGTAAAACCTGTCCACACTTTGTTAAGGGTGGAGAGCCGCCTCCCCCTGCCCGATCTATCCTAGGCTTGACATTAATGCGGGAACAGGGAACAGGGAACAGGGAATGAGGTTGCGGGTTTGTGTGTGGCCGGTGAGGGAACAGTGTGTGATCGGTAAACAGAGATGCGCGCGCTCGAGATGCGAGATGCTGGATCGAGTTAGTTACGGCAGGCGGCAAATTGCCGTGGCAAGTGGAGATAAGCAGAGTGTGTACATTGCACTGCCTGGAATTAGGGAGCCGTGCGCAGACGTTCAGGGAGACCCCTGTTCATCTGTTCAAAATTATTTACTACAATTCGCGAAATAAAAATAAAAATTTAATGATAATTTCATTAATACAAAATTAATTTTAAAAAATATTGAAAAATAATAATTTTGATTGCTACTAACGGTATATCGTAAATATTTTTTCGTAATACGCGCTAGGAGACGCCAGAATTAAATTAATTGAGTCATTTTTAATTATTATGAAAACACATGTGAAAATTTCTCCTCATTTCTCTTCAAGGCGTGTTCAGCGTGTTCAGCTAGTGGGGACTAGGTACTGCAAGCGCGTTGTACCGCCGGAATGTTGCCGAATATTGCGTCATCCACTGTCTCGGTACTTTGATTAAGACCCTTTATCTTCAGTTACTGTTATTGAGATTGAATAACTCTGGAAGTAAATATTCTAAATAACTGACACACTCGTATTCAGATCTAGCACCATCGCACCGTCATGCGTTATATCAATACTATTGCTAAGCGCCGTTTATAATCGGCGAGCTTGTATGAGAAGATGTATGAAGTGGATGATAAGATAAGAAAAGAGTGCGGCGCTCTATCCTCTCTGCCTACGGCGTGATGGTAAATTAGTAAGTTTAGCCATTTAATGTTCAGATTTTTATAAAATAATGTGTATTGTTTTTTGTCACTTTTAAAACGCAATATTATGATGCTAACAGACAGCTAATTTACCGTGCCAATTCTTCCGTGGAGTCTACTATTTCTGGTGCCATTCTCTCTTCATTCGTTCATTGCACGACCAAAACCACACGAGCGACTCCATTTTAATTCTGTTTACTACGCTATAGTCAGTAACACAACATTGAAATTATTATTTATTTATTGCTTAATATAATATTATATTCTCTCTGAGCAGAAATTGCGGTACAACTATTTCAATGATGAAGCGAAGCGCGTTAAATGACTCCGAGAATACTCACTGGCACCCACCTGCGCACGACACGCAACGCTCGACAAGTACGAGCGACTGCACGAGCCGTAACAGATTCAGTTATGTTTCGGTGACTAAATCTATCCAGTGAAAGAATATACTCAGTTATTTGAAGATTTTAGAATTGTAAGTATTACTGAACAGATGCTGGCGATACTTCAGAGAGCGTGGCGGTGAGGTTCGGCTGAAGCGCGCGCGGTGCCGAACGTTCACCAATTTTAAGTTCAAGATATACGTAACACGTCAGCGGCGCGGTACCGAAGCTCGTTCGCAACTGTTCCGTCAGTGATACAAATTATATTGGAAAGACTGGGGATCTGATGATGTCCTTATTCTTCAACGCCTTCTGGTTCTCGTCATGGCGTGAGTTCTGCCTCACGCAATACTCTTTGCTAAATATTGAAGTAATCATAATTGATCAAAAAAACTTTCATAGTTTTATCAAAAATCACTTTCAGAACGTGGTTTTGTAAGTACCTATCCATGAAAATAATAATATCACCTACTTTTCGGGATCTTGTTAAGCGTCCCCTGGCGATAATTTGCTAGCGAGGATGGCGCTGGTAACACGCGGCCCGGCCGGTCTGCGCTCCTCACTCGCTTCATCGGTGAGATGTTCCGCTGATTCGCGATTAGCACTTTAGTGGCGCGTGCTTCACAAATCACACCTATATTTGTTTATCATCAATCGCGGTGTCGTACCGTGAAGCGATGAAGTACCAAACACCGCCACAAATTCTTGCAGAACAGTTTGTTCATTTTATATACTAAAGTTTGCAAGTCACCCGTGACATTGGATATGTACCACAATAGACAATTGAGGCAATTTTAATGATTTTAGAAAAATTTTATCCGATAATTTTGATAGTTTTCAAGATAAATTTCGACTTTTGTCTGTTTTCACCAATTTCTAAAGTTTTGGGTTAGGGTGGTGCATCGCACAAACACTGGTTCGCGCGCGAGGATGTGTATCTAAATTTAAGGAATTTTTTTATATAAGCTATTTTCCGTCGAGAATTATAATTTATTTATCAAAAGAGCCTATTTTGGAATATGGAATATTGACGAAATTGCGAGATAAAAACGAATTACCTTAAATCTGGCAAGTTCCACGAAAAACGTTTAGAACCTTGGGAATGGCGAACATCCATTATGCAGTTACAGCGTTACAGGCCATAAGTCTTGCGGAAGTAAAACAGTGGCCTCACATTACCATACTTCGGTTGGATGGAGAGCGCGATCTTCATCAAGCGCAATATCACCCGTGTCACACCCATTCAAATATATTTTTATTAATACAATAAATGGTTAACAAGAAACAGATTTTTATGGAATGATTGAGAGGAAATGAATTAAAAGATAATTCAAACATCCATCCCGTCAATGGTGAAGATCCTGCGGCCCAAAAGATCCTTTGATTATATTTATAATTCATTACGCGAAATAAAAGAAGCCTTAACTGACTTCCCCCAATCTCCATTACACGGAATATTTAATTATTTACGGACAACTTTATTTGAATAAATATAACATTTATTGTAGAAATTTTTAGCCGAATTTTTTTATTCCATCTACTCGCTTTTAACATTTACATTTGATACGAGCTCGGCGACAATCGCAATAGTCGGAGATTACGGCGCTGAACTTCTTTAGTGATCCTAATTCAGGATCTCTCCTCGCCGAGCGACTAAACTCAGGAAGCCAGATGGCTGTGAGAGACAGAATTTACGATTCCGAGGAGACTTGTTATGATTGTTTTTTGTTTTGTGTAATAACGGAAGTCAAGGAGACTTATTACGTTAGATGGAAATCCTAAATTGTTTACGGACCCGTCTTGTGTTCGTGATAAACTGTCGTTTTACGGGGAAAATATTATAAAGGATTAAATTAATATCATTTTGGTCCTTTATCATTTCGATAAATCTTATTTGTTTAAGGTGAGTCTTTTATAACGAAAACCTCCTTTAGAACCATTTATTGAACCAAATAAGAGATACAAATATATATCAAAATAAGAGATATTTTGAAAAATGATTAAAATATAAAATTAAATATTTACTGAAAAAAACTTCTATACGACGTATTTGATACCCGAGAGTTTAATATTTCAGCGCCTTCAAAGAACCATCAATCCAAACACCGATATAAAATTGAGTCAGATGTTCACCTAGTACTCCGGACATATCTACGTATGATTGCAAACATTATACATCGGAATGTATATAATATAACATATGACATATAAGCATTGTATAGCTACAAAAAAAATACATTTAAATTACATATTTTATTTTACACACAGATTTTAAAATGCATTGCTCAACTAGGCAAGCCTGTTTTAGGGCAAATCGGCAAACAAATTACATTTCACAAAACCAAATAATTCATTGAAGGCAAAACACAATCAAATAGAATACGTATTGTACTGTATATATTTCATCTATAATCTATTAATATAACTAACTACCTTACCATCATGCCGTTTCTCCGCGGGGGTAGGCAGAGAGAATAGAGCGCCACACTCTTCTGTCCTGATACACATTTCTAGCCCCAACCACATTCATACATCTTCTCATACAAGCTCGTCGATTATTGAGGCTCCTAACAGGACCATCCTCCAGTATCAGGCTTACCTGACGGTGCCAAGTCTTTCGCGGACGTCCTCTATTTCTGGTGCCATTGCGTCATATACCTTTCTTACCATTCTCTCCTCATTCATCCGTTCCATATGACCAAACCATCTTAGTGATCCTTTCTTAATCTTACTGACTATGCTAACATCAGCTTTACATTCTTTCCTTATTTCTTCATTCTTTACTCTGTCATAAATGGATCTGTCACACACACGCCTAATCTATCTACGCTACCTTTATACAATAATTTAAGTAACTTGGTTGACTAATTCGATGTATTAGAGCAAATAGTTTTAAGATATCTCACATACTCGATGTGTTCAAACAATTTATTTTATCCGAATTTTGGTAAAACAAATTACTAAAAAAAGTATTATAATCACTGTTAAAATATAATATCGTTAATTTCTCTAATAACTTATTTTTCAATAATAAATTGCCTCCCGTCAAAATTAAATAACTCTAACTTATAAATAATTATAGACATATATTTTAGATATATGCGTATATATATATGAGTATATGAATGTATATACTTTTTTAATTCTTCAAGTAAATTATATTTTATTTGCACTCATTTCCCTCCACTCTTAGCCCTTTCCATTTTATATAATGTTAAAACACTTTTTGTTTATCAGTTATGGTACTATTTTTATAGCTTATTACAATAGTTTGTATAGTCCGAATAAATTTTACTTGTCATATTTTAATATATTATGTACTATATCGACTATTCTTATTATGCACTGTTTGTTTCTTTAAAATAAATAATATAAAATACCTTACCTAATCCGGTAATCCGGTAATCCGGTAACTCGATAATGATGACCGAAGTTAGCGGAATGTACCTCACTGTTCAGGGTCTCGGGCGGTTTACTCGAAACAGTTACCGAACGATTTTTACGTCGTAGCTCGCTTTAGCAAAATAATAGTTTAATTTTAAACATAAATAAATAGAAAGTACACCTTCGTACTAAATAAACAAAAATAAATTCCACCTAAGAACGTTTGCAACGGTAAATGGAAGCAAATAAAGTTGTGGAGCAGTTAGATTAGTTTTATTCCACCTCGCTTGTAGTTTCTTGTTCAGCACAACTGTCTACCATCGCTCGAGTCTCCCCACTTCTACACTTCTGGCTGCGGATTGAATTTATCTCTGCAAGCTTTACATGTGCAATATTAACATCCGATTGTCAAGCGTAATTTGGTAAAGAAAACATCACAGAACTAACGTATGTTCTGAAATTACAAGTTCACAACACACGCGTGTTTTCATTCAATAAGGTAATCGTTTAAGAATTACAGTCGACTGTAGTTTTAGTGAGTTATGACAAAAAAACAGTATTGTGTGAGTACTATATAAAGTACGGATTGTTGCGGAAGAAGATCAGAGAGATAGGACCCGAGAGAATAATATCGGAAGATGGCTCTTCAGGTCTCGTTCATTAATTCGTTTACTTTTGTTGCATAATTATTATGTTAACTATATTAATTAACGTTTATCTAATTGCTATATCTTGTTACAAATAATGTTAATATTAAAAGTGAAACAAACGAAATAAAAATATATAATTGAAGCCATTCTACCAACGTTGCGGTTAAAAAGATTAGAATTTATGTTTTAATCTGTGAACGGCATCAAGTATTCACAATTTGGCGACGTTACCGCTGTTGGATTTACATTTACGGCCCCACATTTCGAGCGTATTTTTGTATGAATCGTGTCCTAAAATTAAGTTAACGCTCCAATTTCAGTTTTGTGCTCAACAGCAATCCTCTGATACTGCTCTAAAAACTGGTTCAAACTTTATATGCGCCGATATCGCCGATATCGCCGATATTGGCGTATACAGTTCTTACAACTTACAATTATCGTTAGGTCATTATTCTGCACTTATATTAAAACTAAAAAACGAACGTAGATTAAATACCTCAGGCATGTGTATATAATATTTTTTCTTACATATTTCTTCCCGGTTCTTCTCAGACATACGTTATATGTTACCCCTCCCACTCGCCTACCACTTAGAAAATGTTCCCAAATTTTCTATCGCGCTATTTAAAACGTGGTGTTGACGCAGTTTTAAAATATTTTCCACGGGGAGCCTTATAAACCGCATTCTTTGTTCAGATATCATCATTATTTTTAAATTTGGTGTTCTCGTAATTATTTCAATAATTATGTATAGGTAAAAATAAAAGATGAACATACTGTGTTAATTTGATATCTTAAGAAGTACCATCCCGCGTTACGGAGAACTCGCAGCTAATTATGCAATTGTTCAAATAAACTATTATTCTAGTTGTTTTTAAAAATTAAGAGCTCTAATAAGATATTGAAAAATGAGAGGATTCCTCTAATATATCAGTGTAACTTGAAATGCTTTAAAGGAGAATACGACTGATGACTGTTTGAGGAGTCGAGATCCCCGTTACGGAATATTGTTAACGAGATCGTATCAAGTTTTGAGGTAATCTCTGTAATTGGCGCGATGAACAGTGGCGAGAGATCCATCAGAAACTCGATTAAAATCTCCGCTCGAGTTATTCCTATTTATTTCCCTCTTCCGAGAAGAATTCTCCATCTTCCTGGGTTAATTTCAAGAACAATTTTGTGAAACACCAACGAAGACTATTCTCGGTGGCTTGATGAACTATTCCACTCAAGGAGACAGACTGTGTCGTTATGCAGATCGGTGGCTTCCCTTTGTTTCCGCTAACGAGCATATTCCTCAGAGAGTCATCTCAGATGTCAGCTGAGGATCCTAATATATTGCTATCGAATAACTTCATTCATATATTCAAATGTTTAAGTAGCTTCCGAAATTTGGTGTACTATTTTATAAAACTGTAAACGTAACGCGCGACACCGCGAAATTTTAAATTTTAAAATATTATATTTGTTACGTGTTTCCCTCTTTATCATTGTAAAAAAAGAAAAATCACTTAGAAAGGCACATACAGAATTTGCTTATTGAATACTATACAACGAAAAAAGTTTTCCAATTTAATTTTATGTGTCGACTTATTGGATTTGGAAAAATCGTACTATTTATAAACACAAAATAATAATTTTATATATATTATTAATAACTTTTATGAGTTAAATTTAAAACACCAACCGGTTTCGGAATACACCTTTTCCTTTATCAGGATATAAAGTAAACATCCTGATTGGTGTATTAAATTTAACTCATGAAAGTGGTTAAAAACAAAGTTATTAATAATTTTTATTAAAATGAATAACCATAATCTAAAGTTTGCAATATATATTTAAAAAAATATATTATACTGATAACTTAATTAAGCGAATACGTAAAATGTATGAAGTGAAAAAAATGCAAAAGAAACAAAGGAAAATGAAGAATTACACTAAATGTACTATTACAAATGACTTGTAATGATATAAAAACAAATATCACGGATAAATAACTCAGTGACGTAACTCGCCCTTCTCCCGTGCGCGCGCAAGCCCAAAATTACAGAAAATTAATTCCAAAATTTAAAAAAATATTAAAGACACACATTGAAAAAGGCGACACCTGGTGGAAGAGTGCAATAACTTGAATAGTTTATATATTGAAAAAATATTTGATATTTCTAGAAACTTCTTTAACGCCATACGTACAATAATTTTCGATCGCCAGAAAAACATTAAATAGAGTTAATTAATATATAAAATACATATCATTAACGGGGTGATAACAATGAGAGATTTTTTTTATCACCCCGATGAAGAAAAATGTTTTTTTGAAACCGGTCGGTGTATATAATAAATTCAGTGGTTAAATACTAAGATAATGAATTTTTGAATTATTTATTATTTAAGTTTATTTGATTAAATAAAACACAATTACTTTTTTAATCAATTTTTAAATACGTCCTGACGAAGCTTGACCTAAGTGAAACCGGTTGTCGTATAATACATTTCGTGGCTTCACACAAAGTGATTGTATTTTATTTAATCTAATATGTCTAACTACAAAGCGATTGCTTTCTACGAAAATTTGAAGTTTATTTATTTAAATTAGTTTATTTGAATCTGAAGGTAAAAATCGGCCATTATTTTTAGGTGCATTTTATCAGATATACATAATACATATATTTATTTTCCACATAATACTATATTTACTAAAACACACTATGTCCTTTGGGTGAACGAGGATGGAAACCCAATTAGCATTCCGAGGACTGTTATAAATTGGCTAATAATCCGCAACAATATCACGTGCCGTTGGATCGACATAATCTCACGAAGAATTAACTTCATTCGTTGGTGGATTTGTAAAATACATTTTCAATTTCCTACATTCAAATAATCTTAGTACTCAAGTTCATGGTATCTGGTACACCTACACCTACATGCATATCATAAGATTCACTAACACGGAGCAATCTTCCGTAATCTCTCAACATATGGGTTAGGTTATAATCGTATTAGGAAATGTTCGATGGGGTTAGTAATAATTAATTCAGTTCTCAACAAAATATATAAATATTTCAATATGTATAAATATTATATACTCTTGAATAATTTTATCGAAGTTCGCATTGTTTGCAGTTTTGGATGATGATGATAATATGAGTACTTAAGCGAATTGACTCATCTTGATACAAGAATGTATATATATATAAATGTTACAGGCATAGTATATATTGTGAGAACTTAACCAGTGTTTTAATGAAACGATAGTGCGACTGCATGGAAATTAAACGTAAAATACATTTTTAATAAAATATGAGTTATAAATGTGAACAACATAAAAACGTCTGATTTCATAAGCAACGCTACACGTTAATGCGAGTATTAGTTTCGTTATGAAGTTTTAATATATTGTATGTATTTGTCATTGCTTGTCCAAGCTCTAACAAATTTATTAAATGCCATTATTTTACATTAGAGATTCAGAAAAATATGGCTGTAATAATAAAAAAAGTATTCCTCGTTATACGAATGAAAATATACACTTGGAAACAGCAGATTTAATTTAGAATTTATAATTTTATAAATCGAAATCGAGCAAGAGTTGTTTTTCTTTCTGGAACCCTTTGTTTGGAAGGAAACTCTTCCCTCGGAAATGTTAAAATAATACGATTTACAGTTTATTTATCTAACATTTTGATTCGTTTACTTAATGTCTGACTTCGTAGGTGTGTCGGCCTTTGTGTCCAAGGACAAGCATTTAGTCTCCCTGACGAAACTAACAATGGAACTTAAATCATTATGAATAACAAGATTGTACCGCATATTGTTTCATCTCACATAAGATAAATGTTATGGAGATACAAAATCTCCGTACCAGAATTAGACTATCTAAAGCAGGAATCGTAATAATACTATTCATTGAACAAATTATTTCTTCTACTATCATTTGTTTTAGGATCAAAATAGGTAAATAAATATTATTTAAAAATAGCAATCACGAAGCTTATCAACAAAATATAATAATTTTATATTTGAATATTGTTTAAAAGTAAATAGGAACTCCGTGATATAATATGCTCGCATTGCCGAAATATTCTGTCCATAATTTTTTACGATTGTAAAAATATCAATTGAAACATTATACGGAATATTTGTCCTGTTGTACTTTCTATACTATACAACGTCTGCTGCGTAGTGTGCGGTCAATTTTGTTAATTAATCTAAAATTATACAAATTCATTATTGTGACATTGAGCTATTTTGGAAGATATCAAAGTTGAAATTATTTTTGTCAGCAGGTTTGTCAGTCTATTGTGAGAAGATTCCTGAATTAGCAGGGGTGTGCGCCAGTTAGGTAATCGTAGCTATCTGTCTTGCCGCGCCTGGCTAACTTTGAGGGAGGAAGGCTTTGTTTAAAAGTCAGATCTCCACTTTGCAAAACTGTAAGCTACAAAAAATGAAACCTTCAGTATTCAGCTGAACCCAAGTTCATCGGACAAATTTTGTTAGAAACAGTTTTCAGAATTAATGTATCAGTATGTAGCGGCACACATCCAAAATAAATTAAATAAAAAAATAGCGTGTTTTAAAAAATCACTCTTCAAGGGCGGATTGCTTTAATGAAAATATAAAAGTATAATAATATAAAAAAGTACATCCTGGATTCATTTTCTGTACAATGATGGTCTTCTTTCTAGTAACTTTAAAGTAAACTTTATTAATATTATATTTTTGTAGATCAATTTCGGACTATCGAAACTTATCTACAGACTTCCAATCATCCAATTACTACAGCGAACTATTTTCCAGCTGCGAGTGTCATAGTCATAGAGTGTCGAGAGGGCTTTTAATCATTTCCTTTGTTTATAAGTTGAACAAAATTAATCAATTGGGGAAAAACTGAAAAGGGTAACAAAATTGATATTAACACCCTGCGAGAAGAATATCACAAATTTCATCTCTCGTCCCTGAGACTTATGACGGCAATTTTTATACTCGGGCCAATATTAGAACCGAGAATGCGATGGAGGGTGGGGCTCTAAATCCCCGCCTCTCGTATGACTTCCCCCGAATACAGAACTAGGCTTTTAAGGGCTTCACGTACAATATATACAAAAGTCAACGTTAACAGTTCAACTGATAGAAGGGAGATGATTGAGAGTATTCCGTAATCGGCTGCAGATTGTGCTGGAGGAAGACAAAACGGTACCCAGGACTGCTCTAAATGGCAGGGCCCGGTCACGTGCATGGACTACACGATGGTAAGGAATTTGAGAAACTTTTTATACATTATTTGTAACACTGGTAAGGATCAGAGTCACTCGTTGTTAGTTAAGAGCAATTGTCTTCCCAACAGAGTTGCTGAAGTATTTAGTCTAATCCATAAAATGATTTCTCAGTTATTAATTATTGTATTTTTAGATATAATAATATTATAAATGAAAAGGATCGAGGTGAGATATTTTTGTGCTAGTAATATAATAATAATGGAAATACGAAAGTTAATTCAATAAAAACATACTCGGATATGACAGTATAAAGAAGAACACAAAATAAACAATAGACACAGCCATTAAGATTCTGGCACTTCTTGGCACCGCGGGTGATCCTACTAAACATCCTACTATTAAACAAATCTATGTATGTGTGTCAAATTGCGCCCACTTTTCACATATTATAAATTATAACTAAACTTGAATCTCTGGCAAAACCGGACACGAATGCTAGTTATTAACAAATTAACTATTTATGAGAATAGTTAATAATTTCTAAAATATTTGTTTCTAAGTTAGCTTTTCCATAGATTCGGTAGAGAAACATAATAAATTGGTTTACAGATTTAACAGAATTTGAGCTAGCACTGGTGAAAACATAAAGCTATACGCTATGATAAATAATACACATAATATGTAAATCGTAATATTTTGGGCGAGTTTTGAACTTCAAAGATTAACGCCGTGACCTGAGATAGCCTGACAGATCTAACGCGAGAGTTATAGCGGCAGTCTGCGTCGTTATCCGCGATTACATCGCACCTACTACTGGGCGCGGTGTTATATCCGCGGCATCGGAGGGTCGCCAGATGGAATATTAATGGGAGGTCATAACCTGACTCGAATATCGGCTACGGAAAAAATCTAAAGACAGAGAAAACTTTTCTTCTGCAAAAAGTTATTCACGAAATGTTCAGTAGCTCGCGACGCTGAATACTGATGGCCGCCGGGCGCGAGCTTGCACTCCGCTCGCACCTTATTGCAATGTCGATGTTTGCGGTTAGACCTTTTAATAAATATGTACACGCGACTTTGTATGTAACCACACGTTCTCATTTATCTCTCACTCTTAATATTGATTAGTTTCTCACACACTTTAATAGAACTTTTAGAGGGAAAGTATTTTCTTTGATTTCCCTCAACACTTTATCCTTTCATTACACATTAGTGTCACTCTTGTGATATATAAACATGTAACTGGTTGTATTTTATTTATTACTGTAAAGCTGTATGTTGACTAGGTTTTTATTATCCTGGGATTTTCGATTTTCCCGAAACCAGTCGGTTTAATATTAAACTTATGTGGTTATATTTACAAAATTACCCGTGTAATTTGATTGTAATACAATGATCGATGTTCGCAATCAAAGAACGCTTAAGTAAACATTCGCTATTTGATGGTGTGTTCCTCTGCTCAAACCGGCGGACAAGTCAGTACGCTGTTTTTTCATTATTCGCTAATTTGAAATTATTAAAAACTGGCACGATCTGAAAATAATGTAGGATTGTGGTATTCCTATGAAAAAGTTATTTTTATGCGTCTCGGAGTTGCACACGAAATGACGATTTGATAATGTTATATATTTTCGTTAATAGTGAAATATGTCCACTACATGTCAACACAAACAAATGGCATTCCTCTAACTGTCAGTACCTATTGATGTTTCCCGTGTCTCTGCGGTAGAGGATCCGCAGAGGATGCACATTTGAAGAAAAACATGCCTTTGCCACGAATTGTTGAAGAATCTTCGAACGCACCGTCATTTGTTGTGAGGATATCTTTCTTTCGGGATTCATAATATTTTCATAGACTTTCGAACGAAACGCGATAGTTACAATAGGCTGTCGGCGTTTCTTTCGTAATAATAATCTTCTCATTATCGATAATATTATTTTATACATTCTCGTATTAAAGGGCTACTTGTTGCTAAATTACTCGAATGTTTGTAACAAAATTAGTAAATGTTTGCTCACACCTTCTGCGGCTGCGGACGTCCTGACAACGGCTGGAGTTAACAGTTTCGTGTAAACGGAATGCGACCGCTCGCTCGGCAGCTCGAACAATACAAATCAAATTGCACTCATGTTATCATCGTGTAGGGTGATCTCCGTACACAGGATGGGATGCATTACATTTAAAAACGCTATTCTTCCTCACATGATGTACACGATCATTGTAATTGGACCACGATGTTGCTTTGTTTTTAAATATAAGACACAATTAATAAAAAAACATTTCTATTAGAATTGTAACGAGAACTGTAAAAATAGACTTGCTAACAGAAAATCCTAAAAGTTATTAATGTACTAAAGCATTATAAATACTGAACAAAAATGACAATAATTTAATTATTTCATATAAAATTAAGAACAAGAAAAATGTTAATTTTTCAAAGATATTCCTATATTTTTTGATCAAAATTATGTAACCACAATTTTGAGTTTTTATTAAATAGTGAGATAATATATTTTAAACAAAATGAATTAAAAAATGTCATCGAGAATAAATGTTATAAATAGAACGGTGTAGCAACAGAATGTAGTAAATATATTTGAAAGTAATAAAACCAAATGTACGAAGATAGAAAATAGAAGATGGAAGAGTGTCTCGGAATTCAGTCTTGGCGGTGCATTTCAGAGTTTTGTTGCATAATCATGAAGGTTGATGGCTAATTAATGTTCAATAAAACTACGCGTTCCGGCTAATCTAGAGAATATGGGGATTTTTACAAAATTTGTATTTTCTTGTAGCATTGAGTCCTGATTTTACGAATGAAAAAATATATATCGGTCGCAAGTATTTAAAAAGTTATTAGTTAAAATTTGACAAAACACCGAATTCATTGATATATTCCGAATAATACTCACCTCTGGATGGACTTGCAGACGGACCAGCTTTGGATAGTAATGGATACCTCGCCAGGTGTAGAACAGCTTTGTATTGATTTCATATCAAATACGAATTGGCCCCAGTTATCTAAATCAGAGTCAAATAAATGTGATATATTCAGTTCCCGCTTTCTTTTGGTTCAGTGAACTCAGTTCAGTGGGAGGAGACCGCAACAAATAACTCGATTGAGGGAATTACGTAACAATTATTACTTAACGATATTACTACAGCCGATGTGATGGTTTTGAAATAATACATTAAATCAGTAATATACCGATGCACAAAATATACAAATTTTGGATAAAAATGAAAACATTAAACGTAATACACTTTTATTTATACAAAAATTACTGAACGATTTGAAGAAAGTATTCGGATAAAAAATAATAAGTGGAAGAAAAAATGAAAAGGCTCACGAAATTGGAAAAAAAATGTATAAAATAAAAAATTATACAATAAACATGATATATAAATAAAATATATGAAATGTGTGTCAGTCAGTTATCAATGACAGTTACCTGTTGGGGCTCTTTCCTCAAATAATTTCTTGTTGGAAGTTTATTTGTCGCCAATCCTACCTGCCATAGATGAATTGTCAGCATTAGGAAATAATTGTTTTCGTTGTTGCGATGGAATAACAAATGTTTGAACTGCAACCATTGCGCGTCCACTGAGACTTGAGGTTTGAGACTTCGACGTGTGTATAATACTTGTGACGTTGTACGGTAACAATAAGACTACTACTAAGGTAGGATGCAAATTGTCCCGCTGGCGTCTCGTACAATAAATACTAATCGTGACTTATAGAGTGCTCAAAACCGAATCCTCTGTGTTGGTAGGTACATAGCGTCACCGTCACACCGTCGACTATTTTGATTAAGAATCGAAATTCTGATCGAATAATACATGATCAATTCTTTAAGCAGAATTTCCATAACCGCAAGAGGTATAATGTAATAATAAAAATAATTATATGTGGTTTTTTTTTGTTAACTTTTTTAACGTTCGTCGTATTTTTATTTTCAACAATTATTGTATTTTATTTTGTCTGTTTATTTAAATAATATGATTTATTATTGTAGATACATATGCTCGATACTATATTTGTATTTTTTTAATGTAGAAGCCACACGGGCGTATACTCGCATTTTATATATAAAAAAAATATATGTTTCTGAATAATGATGAATTTTCAAATGACGTACCGTATTACATAAGTGTGATCTGTAAAAATCATCGGATGAACTACTAAAATATGCTAAAGATATTTGAGAATCTCGTATAACACCTCGCTGAATCTTGTATCAAAATTCTAATAAAAAAGTTTTTTTTCAGTACACCAAAAAAACAGATGGTGACAGAAATGGAGAGTGTAGAAGAGGAAGGAGAGAGAAGAGTGAGCAGGACAAGGAGAAGGGGAGCTGCAATATGAAGCGAACTCTCTTTCTTCTGCTGCCACTTCTGACTCGGGTTGGAGCTCTCGTCGGTCGGTATCTCATCACTATTTCCATTTATTCTGGTTGACCGCCCTGTACAAGAACATCATTATTCTGATATGATTTTATTATCGGAAAGGCAATAATGTGCAACATTCGTGTTCAAGTTTGGCAGTGGGTAGTTTGGTAGTTAGGCAGTAGGGGCAAACACACCATTCGGCATCTAGAAAGGTTAGGTACCTATTATATTCGTCAAACGGTAGCGAATTATTATTTCATGACATTAGCTTGCATACTTGAGCTGAAGAAATATTTGTATGTAAATTATATTTAGTTTTTATTTTTTTATGTTATATTTAAACTGTTATATCGAAATGTCAATTAAAAATGTACTGTATTATTTTAAATGAAATAAAAATGTATACTTATGTAAAAGTCCACAAGGGCGTTGAAGGAAATAAATAAATACATTTTAAAGAACATTCCTACATTCGAATTCATGAAAATAAATAATATATTAACGCGTTTAAAGAAGTAGAAATTAATATTTTTATTTTACCGATTTTCAATGTTGCACTTTTACAAAGATTATTTGTATAATATTTTGTATGTAGATATAATATAATGGCATATTAATAGACAGTAAATTTCTACAAAATATGTAATATTTTTATGAAATTCAGTAAAATGGCATATTATATTTGGTAAATTTCTTTAGCAGATTCGTCCACTTCAAGTTCCGCCGGACGAGAAGGACAAACAGCCTCAACTCTGGATTCTGCTTACCCTTCTTTCCTGAGTAGGCGGCTCGCTGGTCAGTCGCGGTCGTGGAAAGTGGCAGATGTAGACACGAGTGACTACAAAGATAATGGCGACATCAACCCCTCCACCCACCCTCCACTAAACGGCGACTCTCGCCCCGCGACAGTTCATTCTGGGAGTAAAGACTCAGTTAATGTTACGAATAAATATATCACCGACACATATCAAAATATGACAACATCAACGGTTAAAGGCGTAGCTCGTAACGCGGGAACTATAGATGTCAACAGCGGAAAGTTTTGTAGCCCTTCGGGGGATTGCAGTACGAGGAGAGACTTCGCTGTGGATTTAGCAAATGACCATTTGAGCCGAGTGACGAGCCGACCGAGTGAAAATGTAACCAAACGAAGTGATTCATCTCGCATGCGAGTGTTGTCTCGAGTGAGAGAAGGTGACGGTAACAAAAGTGAGATAATAAAACAAGAAAGTGTCGTAAAAAATACGATGAAATCTTCTCTAGGTTCGGTAGACGTAGTCGTGCCGAGTTTGGCCGGGCCGTCCCCGGGGATGCCGCCCCCCAGGGCCGGCGGAAGTCTTCTGGGAAACGGGAGCCAAGGAAAAAACAGGACGAATCAGTTCAGACAAGGAAGGACCGATGCTCCGATGCTCAACTACATCTTCGACGCATACTCCACACTGAACAAACACTCTCATAGAAACGACAGGTAAGAGATGAAAGTTTTTTCGTTACCTACTAAAATCCATCTGCATACTGCGCTACGCCGCCATCGAAAGATTTCATTTCAGATTCAATAATTGAATACGAAACGGATACATTTTATCTTCCATTTAAATTTAGATTGAGTTTTAAGCGTTCAATAATTAAATTGGCGTTTGGAAGTAAACGTTCACCTGGTCAGGCCGCCCCGGGTGGGCACCCGGGGGATGGGGGATGACGTATGGGAGAATTAATCGGTCGGAGAAAACGGGCCTTAATTACACTTGTTCAAGCGTTGTCGAGTTCGTTACCCAGACACGGTTCCGTGCTATTTGACGTTCCTAAATGTTAATCCGCGCTTGTCAATTTCAATTTGTTTTAGCAAACTGATGGCTGAATTCTGTTTGCAGACTGAAGTGCCGATGCGAGAAATCATCACGCGCGTTTATTAGACCGTCGATAATAAATAGTAGGCAATTAGTATTCATTTATAAATACACGTGTAGTTGCAGAATACTCCGCGTGTCGGTTCATCCGCCGTGATTCGGGTGAATCCCCGCTGCCTCGCCGAAGCATTACTCAAACGAGCGAAATGAAAATGGATGATGGCTGGCGGAGGAAGACTTTGATAAATTATATTGTACTTTAAACGCCCACTAGGCGCAACGATGAATTTAAAATATATATTTCCTATTCTAATAGTTTGGCTTGCGTAGTTAACCGTTTTTGACAATAAAAGTGGTCTGGTAAATACCATCCGAGTTAGGAGTACCGTCGCAGTGTGTGCTTCTTCAATTCTTCATGTACTACATACTATTATTATCATTTTACAAATACGCAAAACAATTGCAGTTTATAACTTTTAATACAAGTATTTAGATAAAAATATTTATCGCTTAGCCATTAATAAACATGGATTACGGAACTATTAAAATAATTATTATTTAACCTACTCGATCCCACTTGTAGAGAGTACTTTCGCCGGATAGATTTATTCCACATTTTAGTTCGAACGATTTTGTTTTATTTGTATTTTGCGAAGCCTACAGAAATATTTTCGGGATTATTCATTTTATTCAAATTATTCATTTTGCCAAAAGGGCACCGATGATCAGAACTAAATTAGAGATACCTAACATTATTCTGCGTGTCGTTATTGTTTACTTGGGAGATTCATTAATCGGTTATGTTACGCTTATATATAGATTATAAATTACTTATCTTAATATATTGTCATTATATACACACACAAACACATATATATATATATAATAATAGTATACATTTTTTATCAAATAGGATAAGCAAAAACTAGTACATTATAACTAAATATAATGTGGATATGTATAGTTTTAAAGTAAGCTTTAAAGCATAAAAGAAAATAAATTATTTTGAATAATATTCAAAACATAAAGAGGTTTTAATTTCAAATAGCCCCGAAACCCGTGTTTTACAACTAGAAATAGTGGTTCTAGGTAGTTCAAAATCTAAAAAATTTCATACCGAAACGAGTGACAAGGTCTCGGTATGTGCTCGGAACGAAACAAGTGGCAAGGTCTCGGTATGTGCTCGGAATGAAACAAACATTGATCACGTTTGGGAAAACATAAATAAACGGCAAAGAAAAAGAGTCCAGAAACTAATGTAGAAGTCACCTTTAAATTAAAGGTAGAAACCCCCGGGGAGCACTGGGGCAAATGAATCAGCCACGAGTAATCTCCGGGTTAGTTAAACGTCACTAAGCGCCTTGTAATTATAAGGCTTTGTATATTATTACAGTACATATGATTATGTCGTTTAACTTTATCGTTCGTAAATAAGAATTAAATTAATCAAAGTATCAAATGAATATAAAGATGAAAGCTTTTAAAAAAGGAATAATAAATGTATCAATTAAAAAAAAGGCCATAGAATATTAAATTAAAATAGGTTGAATACGTAATTGCTCGATATGGCGGAATGGTAATGCATTTCCCGAGATAACAAAAGGTTCAGGTTCAAATACTGGTAGCAACCAAAATAATTTTTTCGATGTATAAATTTTTTTTCTGTATATCTTTCTTAATTTATTTAATTATTTTTTTAAATACCACAGAACTATGCGCTGAAATTACAATGAGTTTTAATCGAAAACACTCTTAAAAAATATAATCAGCTAACATTTTTCTGAGCCGGAAAGAAAAACAAAAAAGGATATCTCGAGTACAAATAATAAACAGAATATATTCAAACACTGCGAAAAATTTGAAAGAGAAGCGAGAAAAGAATGTGATGAAAATAAATTAAAATTTACTAAGACTTGGAGAACTTAATGTGTATTCGTATATATATTTTTTTGTCAATATTTATTAATGAGTTGGTGTAATTTAATTTTGAAAGGAAACAATTTATTTTTGAATATATCAACAGGCAAGTTTTAGAAAATCACAGATGTATTGTGACCACCCGCAACCCCCGGTATGAGAAGCTAGCGCCTTGATCCCTGGACTGCATCGACTTGTATCGATATTACCTACAGTACAATACGAAAATAGTGTAATGAAGCTGTTGAAACTGCTACTCGATAAAAAAGTATAAAATATTTTGTTGGTGCACAATATTTAAAACCGTGTATACTATAAATATCGTGTACATTTTAATATATGAATGAATATACAGTTTTTAAATGGTTTGTATTCACTCGATTATTCAATAATTTGGAATTATCGCTTCGAGGATTAATCACTCCAATCACTCCTTTCTAACAATGGAAACAAGTGATTAGATATAATGCATTTGTTAATTTTTCTCGAAGATTCGGAGGTCCAAGGATCGAGTCCCCGGGGGGCACGGTATCGGCGGACACTGAAGCGGCGGCTCACCTAGACTGTACTGTCGCATCTCTTCAAGATAAACTGGTGAGTTGTAACACAGACTTGTAAGCACTCTTCCTAATCTGATGTACTTTACTTGTATTCCTACCACTCCGTTATCTTTAAGGTAGCCAATAAAAAATTAAATGCGTCATTAGATCCGAAAATGATTAAAAAACCCTTGCAACTACTTTCTGTAACGGATGAAAACAATTATTCCTATTCCTATGTCGCCATTTTCTTCGCTAACCAATAGCAAAAATGACGCTTCCTCTTCGAAATTCATTTCGCACCGAGTCCCTGCTCCTGCCCCTGGCTGGCCTGCAGGCACCTGCCCCTGCCTGGCCTGCAGGCACCTGCCCCTGCCCCTGTCTGGCCGCAGGCACCTGTATCGCGATCGTTTCGATCGTCCCGAGCCGACGGTTCCAAACCACGAAGCCAGGAATAAGAAATTATTGGGAAAGTCTGTTTCATGTTTTATTTATAATTTATACATTATTTTTGTATGTTAACCGACTTTATGAATAAAACTTGGTAGGAAATATATTTAATAATTTCAGGTTTCTTGGGTTAGGCGAAAACCGGATGACGATTCTTTAGAGATCCTTACCATAGGACAGCAGACCTTCACTGCCGATCAGAGGTGAGTGCCGAGGTTACTTTATGAACTACCTAAAGGTATGAATCATTGATAAAGAAAATAATCTAATTAATCAAGTCTCCGCACAAACGATTCATTAATTTAGCTTGATCATTGACATTGAAATGTTTTGGTCGGTAGTACATTACGTTCATTTTTCACGATATTATTAAAGTTGACTTCTCGACTTTGTCCCGAAAAAATTCGTCAGGATGAGAGGAAACGTGTATGAAACTCATTAAATAAATAAATAAATAAACAAAAATAGTCCTGGTACCGTTACGTTCGGAAACTGAATATCAGCAGCAGTACGAGTATATTGCAAATGATACAAATGTCATTATTTTTGCGCGGTAGACCCATTAAGAAAAATTAATTGTTGTATTCTAGGATTAGTGCGGAGTTCCTGCCACCCCACATCTGGCGGTTGGTCCTAAAGGGTGCGCGAGCTAGCGATTCTGGAGAGTACGAGTGCCAGCTTAGCACTCACCCCCCGCTCATCTCCCGTCACCAGCTCGTAGTCCACCGTAAGTATCCGAGAGTCTACATTCTGGTGTAAAACCTTGAACCTGACAATTTGTTTTGGTTATGAGAATACTATTAATTAACTTACCATTGGCACCAAAATTCTCAGGGCATCTTTAACTAATTTTTATTTTTACAAAAAAAACATGAAAACGTAGATATTCTTCCATCATGAGCGTCCATCGACCGCGATTTCGTACGATTTTGAGATGTTAAAGTTGACAAAAATAAAAGTTTATAGTGTTGTCATGCCATAACATTTAGGAAATTATTATTTATTTTGTATTTGTCTGACAAATTTGAAAATCTAGATTCAGATTTTTAAATTTAACTATTGTTATATTTAATTTGATCTTTACCTAGAACACTTTATTTACGTTAATATTATGGTGTTAATGTGATGCTTAAATCAACAAGATATTAGCACTTCACATCGCACTTATATGTATAGCATTAATAGCACGCGTGCGGACTGACGACGCACTCACTGTATTTATGGTAAAACACGCGTGTTTTAATTTTATAATTCAAAAATTATTTCTTAACCACGTGAATCTCTTACCAACAAAAATGAGAAACATCGCGAACGTACGTCAAAATCTAACTGACAATTTAATCAAATTGGAGCGTTTCGGATACTTTACAACTTATTGCGTAATTAAATCACGTGACAAAGACGTGAGCGAGCATATTGGGAATGTCCAAAAAGCCGGCAATATATCCACTAACGAAAAAGTCACCCTTTGCCATTTTGTAAAAGTAAAAAAAAAATCAAAAAAGTTTTCGATAATTCGATAACCGTAAAAATAAAAATATTAGCACTTTGATATCGATATAAGAGTGTGTGTTAGATTTTCAAATGTACTTAACTGAAATTTCGGTCATTTGGGTATAAAACACTTTTATCTATGGTATAAAAGAAATCTGGCAACACAAAAGTGAGCATCATATACAAATTTTGTATGGAAGAAAAATAATGATTTTTCACTCGATTTTTGACGTAATTCAAGGTGTAATTGAGTTAAAAAATATTTCTGTGGGTCACCGTACGATATCGCCTCTGGAAATAATAATTTGGTTTAAAATACGACGTGCGGCGCTCGTAATATCATCCGTTATTTACTGTCGCATATCGCGGCATCCCGCGGGTGTCGGCGACATCTGACGGGGCACTTTGACGTTTGGCGCTCTGTTGCAAGTATTTGACGCGGGCCTTAAAAGGGTTAAAAATTGTGTTTAGGTTACAAGCGTTTAATTTTCATGAGTTTGATGTTAATATGGTGATAGGTAGGTGGATGAATGAAAAGTTTATTTGTTTATTCTTAATCTATCACAGCGCTTAATCACACTTCTCGAGGACGATGATTCTGCTGAAATAAGTATGGGAAACTAAAAATATGTCTAGTGACTGCAGAAATAAAATATTTTCATAAATGTCAAAATATGAAATATCTCCCTCCGGCGACCGTCGTAGTATTGGGGTTGCGCATGTAGAGCTAAACAGTCTACTCGTGCAAGCCGAGGAAGTTCTTTCAGAGTCCAAGGGTGGATTCGCCATCATCTAATAAGGGAACACCGGACACGTTGTTTGTAGTCAGACAAACTAATGCCGAGAGCAAAACATTAATCTCTATATTGGCCTGAAAAATTTATAATAACACTTAATTTACTGCACGGTAATATGATGGCAGTGATCTTAACTTACGGGAGATAATTTGAACCTTGTCGAATAAAGACGGGCCTTAGACAAGGTTGTGTCATTGCTACGCTTCTTTTCACTCTTTATCTCTGTTGTTTCAATAGTTGGAAATAATATGCCCTCACAGATTTTATTGATACGCTTACACAGGAATTGGGGATATAGGGGAGGATGGACGGAGATATTTTAATCTCAGCCGATTGTGACAAAAAGCCTAAACAACATCCACGTCTATAAGGACGTGGATGATACAACTAGATTTCACCGAGAACATTTGTACAAGAAGACCTTCAACTAGCCTTAACAACTTTCGCAAATACATTCAAAAAATTAAGTTTTAGTTTAGGCACAGACGAGACCAAAGTTTTGAACCAGCCTGCGACTGGAACACTAAGGACTTTCCAAAATATTAGTGTAATGAGACCCCTCCTCGAAATAGTACTCGGTGGTGGATCCGGACTCTGAAGTGTTGGGTAATTAAAATAGATTTGAAAATAATGTTTCTCTTAAATGCTCTCTGGGGTACTTTAAAAGGTATTTTAATTTAAAAATTAGCTTAAATATGAATAAAACATATTTCACAGTGGCGGTATCTCAGCACAGTAAGTAGACCCGATGGTGGCGGGGTTTATTATGACGAAAAGTGAATACTTGATGAGAAAGAACAAGGCGATTAAATCGAGAACACGTTAGTCGTGTTAAAAACCTACCGAAAACATTATTTTAGGAACAGTGAGTTTGTTTTATTCACATGCTAGTTAGTTACCAACTAAAACACGTGGAGTTTTTTTAAATCATATTCATACCGTGCAACTGGAATTGGGAAATCAGAATCAGCGCGCTGGAAAACTCTGAGAAAGTATTACGAATCAGACGAAGGTATCTCCCAGGAGAGAAACGCGCAAAAATTAACTTTATTTACATGGCTGGATTGTACAGTTTTGAAAATGAATCGGGAGTTACGTAGGTAGGGTTCGACTCTGACATTTGAACTAGGCATTAAAAATAATGTTGTGAAGCATTAAAAATTAATTAAATAAAAAACTGACCACGTACCTATATCATTTTAAGATACTTCATTATTGTATTTTTGATATTTACGTCAATTTACCCAACATTAGGTAAAACCCTCTGTCGCCGAATCCATTCAAAAGACTGCCGTATTTCACGCCCCGGTAACATAGTTTGGGCGTAATACCCTGCCCAGACTGAAATATTAATATAATGGGATATTACTATGTCAGAATTTTTTGGAACGGCGAGGCGGGCGAACCTACTTTATTGTAGTCACTTGAACGTTATGAACATTCGCAAACACTTTTCTAGTGATAGAATAACTCGAACAGCTAAAAATATTATTGGGAAATTTTAATTATTATTTACAATTGATTAGAAATTTATAAATATGACATATCAAAGCTGACACTGTTTTCCAACAGACCAATTTAGTTTTAAAAACAACCCTCTTCACACTCCCTCGCGTGATTTATCTGTTAAAAATTCTGGAGTCAATTTACATAAAGCCTTCAGGTAGGCTGTGGCTGTGTGTAGGTTCACTCGTTCGCACTCACGGGAGGAATTCTCGCTGAGAACTTTTATCGGCACAACGTGTTCTAAGATTTTTGTGTACAATGCTTCAAAAAATATTATTTTTCGAAAAATTTAGCGCTCGGTCTTAGAAGCCGAGTTTGTTTTACGAGCCGAGTTATCGTTTTGAGATAAGTTTCCGCCCGGGAGAGATGTGCGGATGGACCGTCTCCACTTTTTGCATTATGATACAGAAGCTGCGAAACGCTTTTTGTTTTACGGTTTCCCTCTAACCTCGGTATGGATTTATGGCCGTCTATAAACGATAAAATATATCCAAACATTTGAGAAATCTACAAAAAATATTGGTTCAGCGAATCAGTTGTCGGCTCCCTCGCGAGTCGTGAGTTATGCGAGGGCTCTTCCATTCCCCCTACTTCGACCGTTTGATGATATTTATCATCTTTTATTTTACACTTTGTACTAGTAACGGGTGTACTTCAAATTGGTTTTTATCCACACATACACACATCACTTTTGAAGAACTTAAATTAAATCAATGATGAAATATTTAACTCATTATTAATTCATTAATTCATTCAAATCAGTTTTACGATAACCGTAAACAGCCTTTGCAGTATATTATTCCAGTAATAAGAATAATTACCCGAGAAATAAAGGTATTAACAAAATATCGACTGATCAAAGTTATACTCGCTCTGAGGTTACTTTGATAGCCCGCCCCGCCCCGCCCCGCCCCGCCCCGCCACGCCCCGCTCCGCCCCACAAGACCGCGCTTATTGACGCTCGTTTTGTAAAATTTCAGTAAAGAAATTAATAAAACATCTATCTGACGACTTTTTCCTAAGATGTACACAAAACGATGGTATTTTATAATTCTGCCCCGTGATAGTGAATCATAAAAATAATAAAAGTAATCTTCAATATTGATCAATGGACATATGTAAACTTTCACAAAGTCATACATTTTTATTCACGTTTAAACACAATGTGAGCCAGTCCTAATAGAAAATTCAATTGAAATACACTTTTATAACAATCATTGATACATAACGTGCAAAATAGAAAATTGAAAATAGATAATACTTGCAGATAAGCAATCGGCTATCTTCGATTACTTATCGATATGCTATCAGCGGTCAGGCTCTCAGTAGAATCTATATTTCAATGCGCAATAATATTGGTTTAGATAAAATATAAATTCTACGGAAGCCCTGGCCGCGTAGTGGTCACCATGGGCTGCGTAGCGGCCACTATCGGCCGCTTCGTAGCCATAATAGACGCTCGCAAGACCCAGCAGCAAAAATAAAGCGATAGCCTATTGTTTTTTGCTGCTTTTCGCACTAACAGAAAAGCAATGCTCTCCGTGTAATTGTACAAACGATGTTCTTACGTATATTAACTTTGAAATATGTAAGATTATCCACTTTAAGACATTGTTGAAAAATATTAACAAAATATTCATATGTCACATTTTAAAGTGCTACCATAAATAAAGAAGGAAACTATAGAGTGCGACGCGATATGACCATGAGACATAGAAGAGATGACAGGATGCTTTTCTTATCTTTGACAAGATGACAGATGCTCAATTCACTGGCAAATGACACTACATCCAAGATGTCCAGAAAGTCCTATTATGAAAATTCTACATCTTTGTTACCTGGAAAAAATAAAAGAAACAAATAAAATGACTCTTAATAGTATCGACCTGTGCACGATTCCTTATATAATTCAGGATTTTTTTGTTGTGAAAAAAAGTGCCTACAATAAAGAAGTTAATTCAAGCATTAAAAAAAACAATCGATTACCAAGGTCAGCGTGAATCACTCAGAAACTTGGATTCAAATTAACCAAATTGACCAAGTTTTGGCTAATTTAAGACTTGCACCGTACCAATGTGATCTGAATTCTATAGAACTTATTTGGAGTATGGTCAAAAGATGGGCTTAAAAAATGGTCAAATTTTATAAGTAGTACCGAAACATCATAGTGACGTGCTGTAGGCTGTTAGGCTGTTTGCTGTTACCGGCGATGCTAACTAGATTTTAAAATAAATCAAATATTTTTGTGTAATAATTAACACCCTGGCGATCGCCGTCAAAGCTACTGTCGCCCTCCGCCGTTCGCCAATTTACGTCGGTCGGGCTCTACTAGTCCTGATGTACGGGCATGAAATGGATGCCAAGATACACACTAAGTATATATTGTGTATAAGATATGTGCATATTAATACTGCATAGTTTATTAAGTGATAAGAACTCAACTGTGTCTGTCATATAATATTCACATCACACATTCATGAACAGAGCAAACAGGTGTTCTTGGACATTGATACATTTGATTTCACTTTATGCCGATTGTCTGTCTTTTAATCTGTTACATTAGCGGGATGCTGCTACGGTATACATCATGTTAATGGGAGAAACCATTCTTAAATGTTATCATTGGATTTATAAATAATTATTGAATATTGCATATCGTTCCCAGCGCCAGTCGTGGAGCTGGTGGACTCGGGCGGGACCGTGGAGAGGGACAAGTACTACGAGAGGAACTCCACCCTCGTGCTGGGCTGCAGAGTGAGACACCTCCCCACCGCGGCCATCACGTGGCTGCACCAGGACAGGGTTCTAAATGACGACACACAGAGAGGGGGAGTCAGGTGAGATGTTTATCGAAGACTCAATTCTCGAAAAGTGTATATTTTTCTAGGTATCTTAGAAAAAAACTAAATTTTTGATATCGGTTGAAAGATAAATTTAATATTGTTGCAGAAATCAAGCTTTATTGATATATTTACACATTTTTTCATCAGAGGTGAACATCTAATAATAAAATAGTATTAAACATTGCTATTAAGTTTACAAATTGATTATTTTTTTGAGTGGGATGCAATACGTACTTAATAAAATATTCATGACTCAATACTCATGACGCCCCAACAATATGTAGTTTTTGACCTAAGACTGTGATGGTTAGCAAATAAAATGTAATATTAGCCGACGCATAAATGAAAGAATGAATAATGAGTTAGTAACATGTGATATTTGTCCATCTGTCTTCTTGCGGTTCACAGCGTGAAGATAGAAGAGTCGGGAGGGGGGGCGGACAGCACCCTGCTGGTGGCTCGCCTGGCGGCTTCCGACAGCGGCCGCTACTGCTGCTCCGTGCGGGGAGGTCTGCAGGCTACCGTCAATGTGCACGTGCTCAATGGTACAGTGCATCTCATGGAATCCTACACACACCGAAACTGTCATAAACCGTGGGAAAGATTCAAAATGCAATATTTTCATTTTCACAACTAAACTTTGTACACTTTGTCACTACTATAGTTTCGGGAGGTGAAATTTCTCTCGTCATAGCCTGTCATAGCTCAACGTGTGTGTAGTACAAAGTTTAGTTGTGAAAATTAAAATAATCACACTAAAGTAGTAACCCAAAGTGACCGCCATGTCAATTAATAATAGTGAAATAATACATTTATGTGAATAAAATCATAGGTGTATATATTAATATTAAATAAAATAAGCGTCCATCATTTGCAGTTGTTATCGCTACAATTAATAATGAGTCGACACTTTTACAATTATTTCGTTTCACTTAACTTAGAACTCAGTACCGAGATGAGATTTCTCTAAAGATTGTACAGATTCAGTGTGAAGACGATACAAATATGTATTCCAATACTGTTTACACTTATTCTATTCTAATACTGCGCAGTATGGAGGCCGACAGTACAACAGCGAGGTCTGTACAATTCTTATCGCAAATATGTTTTATGCTTACAAACTGTTATTTAAAGTGACGCTTCACGATCTATAACCAAAAATATTAACGCCTAATGTGTAGTAATGTTAATTATAAATCAACAATATTCTCGTTATTTGGGTATTTTCAATATTTTTTGGAACACGAAGTTGTGCAAGGAATACTTAAAAATATGTAAAAAAAAAACAACTATTTTTGAATATTATATTGAAAAATATTAAAATAGTAGGTATTATTTTTAAAATTCTATCCTTCTGGTTCCTACTATATAATATTATTTAAAAAAACAAATACCTTGCGTGTTGTGTGTTCTATACTGGAAATATACTTTTCAACGTGAACTGTATCTTTGCTTATATACTTTATATGTAAAAAGAAAAAGATTTTTTTTGGTATATGTACCCTGAATGAATGTAAAAATAATAAATTTGAATGTAACGAAATTTCCACGTCTGGTAAAACAAGTGATTAACATAAATGATGGTAAGGGGAAAGAAGAAATATTTTCCTATCGAACAGGTTCCAGAAAATATACCTTCAATACTCGGAGAGCCAAACTGATAGATCAATTTAAATGCAAAATCATGCAAATTAAAAGCCTCACCGCCAATTTTCGAGGGTGAATAGTAAAGAAAATATTTGACGGTGGCTGTCTGATGGAAACTGTCCCTGATACCTTCCGCGAAGTGGGTCTCCCGCGGCGTGGAATTTACTTTCATCACTGAAAATATACGATTTACAGCTACAATAAAATAACGGGCAAACTGTTTGAATTTAAAATGGAGAATAATTTCTAATACATACAATAAAACATATTAATGACCTTTAATATTCCGTTCTTAAACAGAGTATTTAAAGAATAGGATGATACTATAAGATACGTTTATACTTCAGGGCCACCGAATTCGGGTTATTAATGGAATCATAGATGGCTGGCCTAGTCGGTAGGAATATTTTTAGGAATAATTGTGCGTTAGCATAGCACTATTTATAGCTAGAGTCCATCGCGGGATTCACACGCGTGAGGGCGTATAGGTGCAGTGAAGAGTAAAATTATATTTTGCTGATATAAAACAATCACAATAAAAGCTAAAATACTATAAACTTCTTTTACCAGTATCCGCGGACCACATGCCGTTGGATAGGAAATTTGTCGAAATGTCATTGATGATATGTTTCTAGCAAATAATATAATTGGCATTTAGAATGATAAAGCTAATCTGCATTTTTTTATTGTGTAGAAAGAAAGAGATGTGTCGGAATGGATTTTCTCTGCAGATAACGAAAATGTTCTTGAAAAATCCGTACCACATCAGATTTTTGCACAAATTACGAAAATGTAAAAAAAAAAAGGAAATTTTTTAATGACATCTGGCATTATCTGCATCTGAAGAAATATTACGAATACATCGCAGATTAACAGAAATGCGTCACACCTCACTCCACTGCCCCCCGCTTCAGTCAGAAGTACCTTTACACCTGGCGAAAAAAAACATTGTATCGGTTCATCTCTCGAAAATATTTTTGCCACCCTCGCACATTAAAGTAGGTTTAATGAAGCGATTCTTGACAGCTTTAAGCGCGTACAGTGAATGCCTTGAAAATCTCGCTGTTAAGTTTCCATCGATCGCTATGAGGGAGTGCGAATTGCGAGCGTGGCCTGCATTCAGGAATGTGGTGCAGAACTTTTTGGAAAAACAAAGGCTGAAAACTACACCATTTTAGTAGATGAGATGTTGGAATCCTACAAACGATTGAATAGAATAGAACGCAGAGAGCGCTTCCACCAGAATATTAAAGTGACGGAAAAGAGATAGCGACGCGCTGCGAGGACTGTACATATTATGATGGCCGATCGTTGTTGGATGTTGAAAAGAGACTGAACTGAACGGCAGAACATCGAAGAAAGTCAAAAAATAAGAAGTTTCAAGACGAGCACAGCGGCGCGCGCTTCCAAATATGTATTTGTGTTTATACATTCGTTACACACGCATCCGTCCCGCCAGAGGACATTTCCACACGTTACGAACGTTGTCATGTATCAATGTCGATAATTTATATATTTTTTACATTTTCGTGATTTGTTCTTTTCGTAATCTAGAGAAAAATTCCGTTCCGACAGACATTTCCATATTTTAAAATAACAAAACCTTAATTAAATAACTTAACCTGTAATTTTTTTGATGAATGATGACTTTGATTCCATTTTGCGCAATATTCTAGATTTGGATTTCAGGCTATCTTTGTACTTTTGATTAGAAACGAACCAAATAATAAACATTTCTACTATTCAACCGAATACAGCAATAAGGATTTATTGAAATGGAAATGGTGGCCTTATTTTTCTAATAAGAATCACGTATTTGTGGGAAATGGTTCGCATTATTATTAAAAAAAATTGATCGATATTCAGTTTACTGTAGTTAAAATATCGCCAGTCTAGAGTAGAGTGCTAAAATTTAAAATGTAAGTCGATCGGTGCAGAGGCCGAGGCGAAGATGCAGGAATATGGGAAGAACAGTATCTAGGATCAATTTAAAAACATGAAAAGTGAACTTCATTGAAGCGTGATTTAAGCACTAATTTGAATACGTTACACAATAAAGATATATCCAACCGAATAAGAGGACGGCGAACTGAGCGGTGGCTCCGCAGTTCTGCGCGCTCCGCACTCGGTTCTCGCGGACCGCGAGAAAAGGTGTAGCTAATCTGAATTTAACAATTTCCAAAATCACCCACAAGTATGAATCGAGGACAATAAAATTTGTTGTTCCTACAAAAAAAATAAACTACCTGGGTTTTTACAAAAGTGTACGCTTTCTCACTATTTGGAAGAAATGATAAAAAAAATGGCTTATCGATAATAATAATTACGTTTTGATTAAATTAAATGTAACAAAATTGATACACCTGCAGACAATCGTCTATCAAGACGTTTTGTGGGTTTAGTTTTAATTAAAAAATAAAAATAAATAGAATATTTAAAAACATATAGACTGGACGATAGATAGATATCAATTATTCTCATTATTAAGTTTAAAGCAGAAATATATAATATTTTGATATAGATCATATGAGTATATTTTTCATAATATTATTTAATTTATACTTCAATATTTGCTGAAGGAAAAAAAAACTTATCGGTTGCATATTATCTTATTTGTAATCATATAAGAGACGGCATCTCACGTCTAGATGCGATATATTATATACTGTAAACATGTCGTACTGGAAATATGAGATAAGTATATAAAACTGGGAGATAGTATGGAATCTATCCCCTGATTGGAATATAGTTAATTGCGCATGCAGGCAGTTTATCGAAGTCGGGAGAGTGAGGAAGTAATAACCTTGATCATCTAAGGAAAGGATTTTTGTTCTAGAAGAAAGCCTAGCTGAGCTCCATCAAGGATCTGTCTCCTCCACGCTGATTCCATCACGACCGGTCGTCCTCATCTCGACGGTCTTCAGTGTGGTCGTCGTGGCCGCCAGCACGGTGATCTCCTTCTCTCCGCGGCGCGGCTCAGCCACTTCCCGGTGATAGGCGATGGGGAGTGGAAATCACCGGGTGGACACGACGCGTGTCAATAACAGAGAGGAGTGTGAAGCGGGTGCCCCGTCTCTTCTGCCCGCGTTCCGAGAGATAGCGTTAACTTTAGTTTGGGCCAAACAATACATGTCATGAAATAAAGTTACATATATAATCTAAAATAAATATGATACTGATTTGTGAGATTGTTTTCTTTCTACGATGCGCGGTTTACATGTGACGGAAGAACACTGTACAAAACGCCGTTTACCTCCGCGGGGGTAGGCAGAGAGGATAGAATGCCGCATTATTCTGTCATGACACACAGTTTTCGTCTCATCCACATTCAAACATCTTCTCATACGAGCTCGCCGATTATTGATCACATGTTTTAATCACTGACATATATTATTTATTGGTAATTGGTAATTTTTCATTGCTGCACCGATCGTGCAATTTATTTTAATAACAATTTTATTTGTGTTTGAAACACTTCTTTGCATTCGCAACAGTGACCTCGGCAACACTGCTGTCAATTGACTGATGTCTCATGAGACATGGTCAAAGATTAAAACGGTATATTTTCACTCCTTCGGTTGCAATGATGGTGACCGAGTAAAATCATGGGCTCCTCATTTTTGCTGCATATCTTGTAAGGCTAACACCTAACGTGGTGGTCACATGGTCACAGGAAGAACTGCGTCATTCGGTGTTCCAATGACGGTGTGTGTGGGGAACCGAGAGGTCATATAACAGATTGCTACTTCTGCCTTACTGACGTCACAGGATTCTCAATTAAAAATAAGCATTCCATCAGCGATAATACCAACTTTACATAGTTCTGACTAGATATGTATGCATGATGGTGGAGTAAGCTCCACCTTCCAATGTAGAAGATATGGTTGCGAATTAGATAGATGAATTATGTGAGAGATTCCATCAAGATTATAGAACATTGTTTCCAAGGGAAATGGAATGTCAGTGTGATGACAGATTACTGCTGGTTCTGAAAAGAGAAACTGACGAAGTTGAATATAAGAGAAAAAAAATATACCATGCATTTTTAATTCTGTCATTGACTGAACTTTATCTTTATATATTTGTAATCGTTTTTAATATATAAACTAGTAAATATATTAGTATTTTTTTACTACATCATTATCACAACTTTCATTAATTCCTTAGACAAAAAACATTTCTAGATACCAACCACCGGTATATGGCTGTAACATTAAAACTTGACGTAATACAACCTTTCTAACATATGGACTTTGAATATGTATGATACACTTAGTCCAAAGCAGAGTTACAGAAAAGAAACATAAATGATGTAATAATATTTAGTCGCAGTTTTCCCCATTGATGAGAATGGCTTCAGATGTAGTGTTCGCGTTTACGGTCTCGTTGTGCTGGAAACACAGCGCGTCCAGCCTGGACTTATTGCAGGCGCAGCAGCAGCAGTTTAATGGAGATGATTGGTGCAACATACACAATGGCAGGATGTTACAAACGCCAGTAATGAGAGACCCGAGAAGAAGATTTCACACGTCATTTAAAGTGAAATAAAATATTTTTATAAAATATGGGAATTCATCTTTTGAAATTGTCGTCCATGACAATTAATAAAATAATTTGTCTGCATTAACGGTGTAATATTTAATAATACATACATTAACAATACGTACTTTTTGCCAGCGGCTAATATCAAAAGCGTGTATTTTAGTATGAATTGCAGTCGCAACAAAGCAGTTAAATTAGCCATTCTGTCGTCAAAACAGAAATGTTGTAGATAATGACGTTCTTGAAATTAAATGAACAAATTATTATTTTCAAAAAAGGTTTTGCAATACGGATAGCGGAATAACTTTCACAAGGATAGTTAAGCGGCGATCCTTTTGTAGTTTTAGAATTTCTTATAAAAACTACTGTTAAAAAAAATATATCAATTGATTTTCTTTTTTGGTTGAC